>WEDG01005337.1:0-37189 GCA_017591395.1 Schistocephalus solidus
TATTATTATTAAGAGAGTGAGCCCAGGATTCCGTGATGCACAGCACATCTGAATCAAGCTTAAAGGCTACTGTTCTAAGCTCAGCCATCTTATTTACAACTGATCTCGCATTGAGTGAAACTAAGCTCAGCGTATAAGATTGACTTCTTGTTTGCAAAGCAGCTGATACCGAGGAAGGCATTTATATTGATCACGTGGCTCGCAGTTTCTAGGTAGTGGACCCCTATGATGCTTGTGAAGAAGCCTATGCCGACGTGTATCCTTTGCATCAAACATATTTACATCCATCTCACTCAACCTTCTAGCTTACGTAGCATTTTCCTCAATTTACCTAGGTAACTTTCAAACGGAAAGGATGAAAATGAATCAAAAGGCAAATGACGCTGAACATCGTTGGCAATGTGCATTATGCTGTGCTAATTATACGCCATCTGTTCCTTACCGTATAAAACTTGGAATTTCTGCACAAAAAGTCTTAGTTATTGTTTATCAAAACCGATGTTACTTACACAGAGGTGTGGACAAGATAAATAACGCACAGCAGTAAATAACAATAAGAAATTTTTACAGTGGCTACTTGGTAATGCATCCTTTAGAATAACTATTCCTAAGTAGAGGATAAACTGGCGAAATTCTGCACCTTTCCAGGAATCCTATTCCTGCAAGATCCTGCCCCGCTGTGAAAATGCAGCTGGTAGATATGCATTAAACGACAACAGTCGACGACTAACTTCTTCCACTGCAGAGGTGGACAGCACAGGAGCGTACACTAAACCGCTCGTCTTAGACCTACGATTCCTAACATACATATCAATCAGCTTCTTAACTACACCTAGATATACTAGGTGAAGAGGATATATTGGAAAATTAGATATGAGACCTGACTTACAGGCAGTGAATGGTGAAACTCCTACCCTGTTTTCGCCGTCCATGGGCAGCTTGCAGTCATTGTCCTTTCTATCACTATGGCAGTCACAAACATAAACAACTGTGTCCATGAATATCACAACCACGTCGCAACGTTCGCATTCATGATATGCACTGACATTCTTTATCTGCTTAACGAGAGACCTTGCCGGTGCGTCACATATAATGGCTTTCACGCGCAAAATTGTTGAATGATCTAAGTTAGCGCAACTTATCCCTTTTAACTGTAGATGGTTACTTTCATCGACAGTTGCCTTACAAAAAGCTTGAACATCATTTGGCTTACCTTTAACACAGTAAATGGCAACTGGGAATACAGCGCTTATGAAAGGATGGAAAATCCTTGCTAAATTGGGCCAAAAATCTAGCTTGGTCTTCCTATAAACGGGTAACCCATCGATAGCCAAGTTAACTGCAATCTCATTATCACCTTTGGGAATTCTTCTCTTCCCGAGGAGTCACTAAAGTTGGCTCCCCAGTCCTATGTGAACATTCTCCCCCCTACCCATTGTAATAACTCTTAAGCTGTACGATGCCCTCAGCAGCGTTTGGGGGTCTGTGGGCATGTTAGGGACAAGTGATTTGAAAATTTCTAGAACCGTGCGTAGGTGGCTATGGGCAATATTTGATTAAACAGCCCATTGCCTAAACCTATCCCGAATCGACGACTCCGAGGGCCTACGACTGTCAGTGCTGCTTTTCACTTCCCCTAAAGACGAATTACTATTTCCACGCTGTCGTCCGTGGGCTCAACTGCAGATGACCGCAAAGATGATGCATCTGCATCTAGGGGCAGGTCCATCCAAGTCCGATCGCTTGACGGTACAGATGTGCCTTCCGCATCAGCTTTTACTCGTTTAAACTTTTATCTATACCTGTTCACTTCCTCAGTAACTTCGCGGCATATTTCCGCCTCATCGCGGGCAACATGCCTTCTAACTGTCCTCTTACTAGGCTGCCTAAACATTTTGAAAGGTTAATAGACAAAAAATGGATATAGTAAACAAAAATGGAATATAAATGCAAAAATGGGTGGGTCAGATGTGCAGGCAGAATTACGGTCAAGCGTGCAAGCCACGACAAATGAAAGTTTCATGGCCGCTTCCCGCGCCCTCTCTAGGCACACTAGCACGTCAACCAATCACATCACGGAGTCTTAATATAGATTTACCAATGAGCAGGTGATATGTTGTATCTCGACCTGTCGAGGTTTCAGTATATTAAGGCAATATCGACATGTTATTAGGGATCCAGTGGCCTGGAAATGGTTTATAAGATACTTTTTTAAGTTGTTCCTTTAAATTTCATGCAAAGATACTTTTGCGTAGGTTAAATTTAAAACACTGACGAGAAATTTGGTTACTTAACTGAATGTTATATATGTCCTTATGTACTTTATATATCGTGTTGTGTTGTTCATGCAAAGTAACCATAAAGCCAAAATATTACGAAATCAAAAAGAGCCCCGTGTTTAAGCCGATATGGTGAGCAAAGTGGGCGTATTATGCCACTACCGAAGAAGCAGATGTTCCTTCACCATCTCCGTCGTCAGTGTTATACCCCTCACCAGAGCCTCAAATGCCTGAAATTTTTGCCCAAGTTACAACAGGTGGATTTTCAGGTACTCTATGTGTGAGTTGGAGTGCAGAATCTATAGTGGTGACAGAACATTCGAGCGAAGTTCAAGGCAGATGCTTGCTCGCAGATTTGCAGGATGTCTGTCTGAAAACGCACATGCCGCTAGCAGCTGTTAAATCTTTGTGTGATATGCTCTGACCTTACCATTGAAAAGTTCCAATGGACCCAAGAACGCTACTGCCTACTCCACGTTCTTGCAGTAACAAGGTCCTGAAGAACGGGAGCCATGTTCACCTAGGACTTAGACCTGCTTTGCTGGATGTTTGGAACCGCCAGCGAGCAACAAAATTTCTGAAATGGGCATTTAGTTGCATATTGATGGGATGAAATTGTTTAAATGATCAGGACAATGCCTCTACCGGGTGAGCTACGCGGTAGTTGGATAGCCGTTTTTGGTAGGTGTATTCGCGGGGTTCAGCAAGCCGGAGCTGCTGAATGATTTTCATTTCATTGACGAAATGAAATAAATTTTGGGAATTGGCCTGCGGGTGCCACAAACTGGGGAATTAATGAAGGTTCAATTATCCGGTGTCATAAACGAATCACCAGCTCAGTTAAATGCCCAACAGGTAAAAGCCCACAATGGGTATTATGGATGCGACATGTGCGCAAAGCACTGTAGGTGCTGTCATGTCGGAATTTCTATTGCAAACCTCATGAAGTTTCCTGTGTACAGCGGGCGTCTTCAGAACGATCGTTCGTTTCAATCGCGAAAGCCGGGACTCGACCACAGAAGCATATCGCCTTTCGAGGAGATTCTATGGACATGGTTGGTTGCTTCCCAATAGACTTCAGGCTCCTGGTGTGCTTGGGTATAATGCGGAAGTTCCTTTATCAGTGGAGATTGAGTGTGAAGAGGTTATCCCCAACACTTAATGACCTCACCCAAAAATTCAGTCATTGCTTGCCGATGCAATTTTTGCGTAAGTGGCGAACACTTTATTTTCTATAGTTTTGGAAGGCGGCCGAATTTTGTCAATTTTTGCTGCACAAATGCCCTTTTGTTTTGAAATCCTATCTTGCAATGACCGTTATCAGCATTTTTACAGTTTTCCGTTGCAATTTATATTTTTTCATCCACTTTTCCATAAGACTTGCTTTGATTTTGCCCACATTTTTGCTAAATAACCATGTTTTAGATTTCGCCATATTGTATAGTCCTGTAGAGTTTGTATATAATATCCATTTTTTAGCTCCTCTACACGAAGATGAGGGACGGCTTGAAGTGTTGGATAATTTTTCGGCATTTACTGTTGAGTCTTTTTTTAATCATTCACAATACAATAAACGTGTCAACAAACGCAGCGACATGGGTGTACATGCGATTATTTGAAAGATGCCTACGTGAGTTGCCAACATGCGCAATGCTGTTGGACAATGATGAGGGTGTACCACGGTCTTTACAGTTACCCCGAAGCTCCATTACCATCTTCCACAATGGCTACGTGCTGTCAACTGAAGCGCCGGCTAACGTGGAACTGCTCGGTGACAGACCGTGCTACTGTGTCATGTGGCCAAAAAATGCAAGGCAGTGAGACTGTTTACTGCAGAATAATCTGCAGCTACCTGCCAACACAAACTATTACGCAGGCAGAGTCCTGAAGAACAACCCAACCCTCGACGAGTCAAAACAGTTGGCGAAAAAAGCTGAAGAGACAGACGACCTCTCCAGCTCCGAGCCAACTGGACTAAGAAGGGGCTACAGAAGGAATTAAGTGTCCAATGCTATTCATTTGTCCATCTAGATATCCACACCAGCTCACTTCGGCCTCTGAAGATGAGGAAGAATTTATTCACCTTCCAAAAGAGCCAGAACTGATACTGGCTGGCTGGCCGACGCCACCAACGATATTGCAGTAAGAACCTTTGGAATATTATTTTTAGGCCTAGGAAGGACGAGAATTCACCGGGCCCATTCATGCCTTGGAGTACGCCAACACAACCTACCCCACCATCAATTTATCAGTTAGCATTTGTTACTAATGGGTACCTCAGACTACTATTTGAATGATCTTTAGCTGTCTTTTCAACTTCAATCAACGAACAACGAAAGGAAGTGCATTCTCTACGGTATGACTTTTCTCAATATTTTTAACATTCACCTAGTAAAAAAGTTGATTATATTGGAGACCAGCAGGCTTGAAATATGGAACAACAAAGGGCATCCTTGAATGACATACTCAAGGAAGTGCGGGCAATGGCTGTCCCAGCCGAAGCTAGCCAGTCGCCCTATCGTCTGCCTCTGTGCACAGAGGTGGAACCTCTTGATGTCTTTCACTGGACCACCACGGTGCCTCAGCTTCTGCTGAGGCAGATCAACTAGGAACTGGTCTTTTATTGGCTGCCCACTCTATGCAGTTTTTATTGGAAGGTCATACATTTTCTTTGACGTCTGCAGAGGCTATTCGGCAAAATACCAGCATAAACAATTGTTCTGCGGTTGTTATTCGCAGAAATGCTATTGACTGGTTCCATTGGACAAGATACAGGTACGGTGGGAGAACAAACCACCGGGAGGCAACTGAGAAGGTAAAAATATTCCATTAAATTAATCCAGCGTACATTTTCAGCTTCCGGAATGTCCCACCAGTGGCGCAATTTGCGCAACACTGTCTGCGTCCGAAGACAAGGTAATTATCTCAATGTATTTACGGTTAACGGATTTTAGGTTTTACGATTTTCATGATATGTAGCCCTCGATAAGCGATGAGCCGTTCAGCGTGGTTTCATTCAGTTTGTAACTTCTTCTGCTATTATAACAGAAGGTAGTGTTTGTAACGACACATAAACCACAAAGCACATATTCTGGGCACACAGAGCCATTGCATGAGATTTTATTACTGGCTTTGGTGTTGGCGATCGGGGAACGTGACTACTGAAGTAATATGTATTTTAATCCTGACTTTGGTGTTGGTGATGGGTGAACGTGATTAATGAAGTAGTATATATTTTAATCCTTACTTGGGTGCTGGTTATTTGTTACTCTTTTCGTAATGTTCATCTAGCCTGTAATGCTTCGGTAGCCAACATATGAACCGCCTTTGGATAATGACAGCTATGTCGACGGACTATGACAAGCTTTTCGTACGCATGAACATATTTTTTATATTTTTTAATAATAAAATACGTCACAAATTTCATCTGCGCATGTCCCATGTCATGAGTGATGTGTACAGCACAGGAATGAATTGAATAGTTCTATACGGAAGAACAATTAATTGTATAACATTGGGCCGTTTATAGTGCCACAATTAGGGGGTGCATAAATAGTGGCCGATTATCAGGGAAAGCAATGTGCGCTGGGCGTTTGATATAAAGAAAACGGAACTGCAGCTGCAAGGAAATCGTGGGGTCCAGCTGTGCATTTGTTTCGTGCGAGGGGGACAAAGGGGGCCGCACCGTCGACTTTTCCCCTCCTGGTCCTGCCGTTTAGCCCCCTCAAATCCCCCTCTGGCCCAGAGGGCAAGGCGGGGCGGGTGCTGGTAGGGTCCAATATGGCCAAGAGTTCAAAAGTTGGTTGACTGTCAATAACGAGAACAAAGCGTCTAGGACGTGATATAGTCTCTTTTAGATACTTTTGGTGATGGAGAATGATACGCACGGACTTAAATTTGAGAAATAGTAGTTTAAGAAATTGCTTCGCCTTTTATTCGAAGAGAAGAAAGCTGTGACGTCGAAACTTGAGGAAAACATACGAACATCTCATACACAGCTTCCTGAACCGTAACAACAATTGAGGAAAATGATGCAGCATCTACTGGACTCAGCGTAAATGCAAACGTGTTTCTGATGCATAAAATGAACGATCAACAGAAATCTTAGAAAACGAGGAGACGCATCAGGACAGATTTAGCCAGAATTTCAGCACAAGTAGGCCCAACTTAAGCATATTAAGAGCAAAAACCACATTTATGAAGGTCGCAACTGACCAAAGAGACGCATCAAGCACAGAACTAGACGTTACTTCTATCCCAACCAACCTCCAGAAAGCAGATGTCAACCACCGGGATGATCATACATTGATCTCTGAAATTAAGAAAACAACACAGGCCCTCGAATGGATCGCAGCAAATGCATAATCATGCAATGCTTGTATCTTATTCCAACACAACAAAAGTAAGAATACACGATAACATTAATCTATTTCCAACAACATCTAAAGTCTCTCCTAAATGAGATCAATAAATTTAGAGTCCTAAAGGCCTTCGGATGGGCCGAAAAAGAGAATCAAACGATAAATTAGGCCAACCAAGACTAATGAAGATTGTATTTCAGAATGAGGAGGAAGATCTGCTATTGCTGAGCAAGAAACTGGTACTCCGGAATTTCCACCCAACGGTTTGTAGCCAGCTGTTTCATCTGCGGAGCGGAAAAAGTGGAAATTGCTTAAAGCAGTACTCCTAAGGAGATCCAAACTGGGCGAGAGCAAGCTCTGAATACTAAACGATGAAAGCACACATGCCTAGAGGTCGTTCCTTTTGCGAAAGTCTATAACCTCAACAGTGTTAGTGTCACAGACACCAATCTGTCTCTATCAGCACTTAAGGCTTTTTATTCAATCCCGCACAATGAGTAGACGCCTGCATAATGCTGTTTCTTAGTCATAATTGTGAGTTTTAGATACTAGGACTGAAATTCTCCTCATGGAAATTGATGAAATGAAGGCGCCAGTTTTGGACCGAAACCTCCACGTTGATGTCATAACGGAAACTTAGCTAAAAGCCGAATTTGTCAATACCAAGATTTCGAAACAAGGATACCAGGTCTTTCATCGAGATCATTAAAGTTGACAAAGCGGTGAGTTGGTCATATATATAACGATAGGAATCTCAGAAATGGAACGAGTACGCACCCTCGCCCTTTGATATAAATCCGTCTAGATAAAGATAGTGAAGAGTAATCCGCAAAACCTAGAAATCCTGACGGTATACGGACCCTCTTACCTTCTGAGTGCAGTTGATGGTTCACTCTTCCATTTGGTTGAGGAAATAGCTAGCTACCAAGAGGTTCTTATTGATGGATATTAAAAACACACCTGCAATATGCTGGATACACCCCACACTTGACCTCCATCCGACACAGAATGTTAAGTCATCAACCAAATTTAAAAAGAACCAGAGAGCCAATATTTTTGATCTAGATTTTACGAAAGATTTATGCAAATTAATGACGTGTATTCCAGCAGAGCTCTCTGTAAGAGTGACTTAAAGTGGAAGTATTTCACATTCACAAAGTCAGAAGAGAACCGAAGGTCAGTGAAATACATAGGAAGCTGATTTTAACAAAACAAACAATGTACTGATGTCCGTGAATCGGGGCTGCTTGCTCAAGGGACATCCAGAGGAGGAATTCAGATCGTTTAAGATGATTGCAACAGATTTTATTGAGCGCTCTTGTCCAGCGAAGGTAAAGAAAAGGTCAACTCGCGCTGCTTGGTTAACAAGAGAAATTAACAGAGAGTGAAAGAAAAAAATAATAATAAAAGAACATATTTAGAGAAATTTAGTCACCAGAACACCTCGAGAAATTTCATTGCCAATGAATTGTTGTCAGATAATTGATCCGACAGGCAAGGAAGAATTTTTTATCAAGAATTATCCAGCAGGCTGAAAATGAGCTCAAAATTTTATTCCAATATATTAATAATCAACTAAATACAAGGATCCAATCGCAAAATCTAAGGATGGTTATTTTGTAGAACGTGCTGAAAGTAACGAGAAAGGTGAACACTTGGACCGGTTCTTTGCCTAGTTTTTCACTAGAGAAACTGATCTTCAGGTCGACAATGTCAACAGTGCTGTTGCAAACGTCGGTCTAATGTGTCAAGCAATATTCTTCTCAGCATCTGTCGTGGAAAGCGATCTGTGAAATCTCAAAGAAGCAAAGCCATCGAATCCGGACAATATGCTGGCATGTTCTTGAGAGAATCGACAAGCGAACGCTCCAAGCTCATAGCGCATACCTTCTATTCATTATTTAAAATAGGAAGACTGTCATCCAAATGGAAGACAGCAAATATCTACCCGATATACTAATTTGAACAATTTCTGCAAGTCAGCCTAACATGCATTTGTTGTAAAATAAAGAAAACTATACAAAAAAGGTTATTATTAAATTCCTGGAGGAGAACCGATTACTCTCAGGGCAAAAGCAAGGCATCATAAAGAGTTGCTCTTAGAGAGGTTGATAGATAGATGAGAGGTTACTTTTTTTGAGTACATGGAATGGCCTGTCATAAGAAAAAATAAACCGAGCGTGCAATCGTGCACAGTTAAGTAATAATGATAATAATAATAATATTAAATAATAATAAATTGTATATTTAAGGCCCAGAGAGCCCTGTCATTTCAAACTTAGTATCGCGGTATAAATAAATACAAAGTGGATAATTGCTGCACTATGTGAGCAGCCATATTAACAGCAGAAATGAACAATATGGTAGGCATATCGGGTAGGCAGTAAAAATACTCCTACGGTTAAATCGGAGGCGGAGTTCAGCGAGCCGCCAATTTAAACAAAAATAGGAGAAAAAAACTGCTTCACTAAAAAATTAATAGCTAGATGCAATGGGATAGTGCCGTGATGTTGCTGACAACGTATGAGGATTCGGAACGCTCCTCGTCGTGTGAGAAATAATATAGCAGTCAGAGCTACTGTTTGTAACCACCAGTGGAGGTGAGAGAGGACGAACTCATCGTGGACACCAGGTTCAAAACGAAGAGGGGACAGTAGAGGTCATGAGATCATCACCGAGATGTGACCTTGCCGGCTGTGTAGTCCATCAAGCAAAGAGGCAAAACCATCAGAACCCGCCTTGATCCTCAACTGAACCTGGAGACCATCGTCGGCGTTGCAAAAGTTGAGGAAAGTACCAAGGTTGTCAAGACTTGGTGATGGAAAATGTGTCAATGAACTTAAGTCCTCAGCATCTTAGGATCCAGAATTGAATTCTGATGATGGTTAGTATCCAAAGAAATGGTAGCATTTTATACTGTGGACCAGCGAATGTGTTCGTCCGAATGACGTCATTGTTTGGATGACTGGTGATATAAGGAGACATCATAGTTCATGGGCGACCCGAGGTAGCGAAAATATAGTTTCAAGAGGGTCACTTAAATTCCCGATGGTCCTTTCTCGGAGTCATGGGGAAAGCTACTGGGAAAAGATGAGGAAAATAAAAGGTTAATAGAATCAGTGTTGAGATAAATGTGCAGTCTTCGCTTGAATGCAGATAGACTAGTTAACGACCTAATTTCAATTGGCAAGTTATTCTAAAGAAACCTATACCTAGAAGCAAAGAAGAGAGATCGTTCACACGTGGAGGATGCAGGAGGAGGTATAATTAGTGCAGAATTTCTTAGGTTATAAGGAAGACTAACAGGGGATATGACAGAAAGCTTGGGGAGAGTTGAACTATTATTTAGTCGGAAAAGGAGACAAAAGCCTGCTTCAAGTCTCCTGACCAAAGAAATTTTAGCTTCGTTAGCTGGCATCTTGTTGAGTAGGAAGTGGTTGAAAGAGTCGAAAATAGGAGTTTTTTGTGAAATGTCTTTGGAATTTTTTTAAATTTTTGAACGGCTAGATTTGTTCATTAAACTGAAGAAATGACAGCAAAATTCAAGAATGGGAAGTACAAACATACGATAAAGTCTTAATTCAAATTCAGAAAGGTATAAATTATAAGAAATAAAGCCGCAAATCTGAGCAGCTTTGGCCGTTATTCTATCGGCATGAGGCGAAAGATCTAATTTATTGGTGTAGCTTAAGCCCAAGTCCTTGATGGAGGAACATTCAATCATAGGGCAACCTTCAAAAATAAGAGGTTGCGGCAGCCTTACAGGCCCAAAACTCATGTAGCGACACTTAGTTGGTGAGAACTCCATTAGCCATGTGGAGCTCCAGGCCAAAAGAGCGTCTAAGTCTGAATGAATTTGTTCTAGGCACCGTTCGGTCGTAGAGTTAGAGAAGGAATACACGCATTTGAGGTCATCAGCATAAATAAAAGATTGAGAATGTTTAACTATCGATGAAATATCATTTATATACTGTAAGAACAACAAAGGACCTAATACGGTACCTTGAAGGACACCACTAACAATTGGGGTAGCACTTGAGTACGAGGACCCTACTAAAACATTTTTGCTTTCGATCATTTAGGTATGATCTAATAAAGTCAGTAAGGGGACTACGAAATCCTATAGCTTCTAGTTTAGCTAGAAGTCGTTTATGAGGCACTTTATCGAATGCCTTACTAAGATCAAAAATAGATAACTACCACAGACAGATGATCATTACGAAGAGAGGTTAGTAGATTTAGAAAAAGACATGTGGCAGGTTTCAAAAGAGCGGTCCGGTAAGAAGCCGTGTTGGGAAAAGTTGATAATTTGATTGCTTATGAAAAAAATCTGTGATTTGTTTTTGCAATTAGTTTTTCGAAGAGTTTAGCAAGAGAGGGCGTTTTATGAACACCACGATAGTTATGAATGTCCGAGCGGGAACCAGATTTAAAAACTGGTATTATAATAGAAGTTTTCCAGTAATCGGGGAAGAAACCATTTTCGAGAAATACTGAGAATAACTTGCTTAGTAAAGGTGGAAAATCCCTTAACTGTTTAATAAGCGAGTTTGGAATGTTATCAGTTCCAACCGAATGTGAATTTTTTAGGCGAGCTATTTCTTTTTGAATACATGAAGGCGAGAAATTAATGGTTGTTAGAAGCGAATTTGAAAGCAGAGGAATTGTGGGAGTGGGGCTAGTTTCAGTGGTAAAGTGGTTGGCAAAAAACGAATTTAACAACTCTGCTTTGCCCAAATCGTCTGTAACACATTTTTTTGTTACAGTCGAGTAAGGGCGGAGTTACATTCAGACGCTTAGCCGATGATCGCACATGGAAGATAAGAGCAACAGATTTGGATGAATTGCCATCACTTAGTGCCCTAGAATCCGTACGCTTATCTCTTGCGAGCCTTATTTTCGATGCGCTTTCAAATATTTGTGCAATCCTTAAATGAACTGAAAAAGAGCTTTAAGATGAATCTTTAAGTTGCTTTTGTAATTTTTTAAGTCTGTTCTGGAGAAAATGCGGAACAGTAGAAGAAGCTGTATTTGTATTAAAAATCTTAAACGGGATAAAAGCCTGGATTTGTTCTGTGAGGCTCTGCAATAGCTCACGGAAAAAGTTTGGATCGTTGATTGCGAATATGCTATGCCAATCTAGAATGCTAACGAAATTATTTATCATTTCAGTTATTATTTCAGTTATCATTTTCAGTTATGCAAAGAAGGTCACCTTCTTGGAGATGTCAAATGAAATGAAGCGATAAGATCAAAGATGAATAAAAAGACCACAGTGAAAAAAACACCTTGGGAATATTTTGAAAAAAAAAATATATTAAAATGGGTTTGGAGCTTTTTAAGGAAACAAAATGCCGTTCGTGGGAGAAACAAATATACACGTGAGGTAGGATGGACATCTATATTAAATATTCATTTAAGCACTTCCCTTTTTATCTAGATGTTACGTCATTCTCTGGTAATTACTGCTTCGCATCCATTATCCTGTCGCCCCGGCAAACGGTGATTCTCAGATGTTTTTACAAACCGCCTAATTCATCACCCGATGATGATGCAAAACATTGTGAAATTTTTTAATTGATTTCGAAGTCCAATTTTAACATTAAAATAATCGCTGGGGATATTTTTTTCCTGAAATTAACTGGATTTCAAAATCTTTTCCACCCAGATTTCAGCCTTTCCTCGATACCATTAATTTTTCTAATTGGTCCCAGCTTGTCCGTTCTTCAACGAGAGACAAGCATATTTTAGACCTGATTTTCACAAACGACATTGCTCCCCTCTTCGTTGATTTTAAGCAGGGTCTCTTCCAAAGTGACCATACACTAATTCACCTTTGCCTTCCGATCGTTTCATCGAAAAAGGTTAGTGCCGTTCGTACCTATCATGCTTTTGACCTCGCAGACATGAGCTTAATTAGTAACTTTTTGGACTCATTGGACTGGCAGAAACTCTCCTCCATGAACGACGCAGCAAGTCTTTGTGACTTCGTGTCAGTCGTTTCAAATAACATCCTGGAGCTTGTGCCAACCAAAATAGTCAAGCCCTACGTCTCGGAATCCTCCGTTCCTCACTTTCTTTTGCTATGACTAAAGAAATTTAAGAAGCAGTTGAAAGATCAATAAACTAGTTCATTATCTGTACTTTTAAGGATCGCAGAGATTTTTGAATAAGCCTCTAAGATTCGTCTTGCACGTGACAGACAGAAGGAATCTTGCGCACTCAGTGAGCCAAACTCTGCAAAATCTGTTGCTCAACTGTTCCGCCGTCGATCCTCTTCTAAACGAAGTTATGAAATTCCTCCATTACTAAATGAAGACGAGAACTTCGTTCTGGAAGACTCTGACAAGGCAGAACTGTTTAGTGCGTTCTTTGAAAATCATCTTACGATGGAATCTGAACCGGTTCCGACTTTTTAGGCATCCTCATTGAATGTTATCAGCATTATTGATTTCAGCTTAGAAATAATTCGTAAGACAATAATTCGTCTGAAAAACTCGCACTCTTCGGGAACTGACGGTATTTCAAACTCAGTTATTAAGAGAGTGCTGAGCTTTCCCCGTTTGCTTAGCAATGTATTCTCAGTTTATCTTTTCAACGGATTCTTTCCTGACTCATGGAAGACATCTATTATTCTTCCTGTCTTCATGTCGGGATCTCGTTCGGACGTAAATAATTATCGAGGCGTTCACAAAACCCCAGCTCTCGCAAAACTTCTTGGAAAAATTATTTTTAATCAAATTCTCGACTTTTGCCAAGAAAATAAGCTTTTAAGCGACTCGCAATATGGTTTTCTACCTGGGAGATCATGCGAAGTGTGTCACTTAGCTTTTCTTAACCTCGTCACGTCCCTTCGTAACGAGCAGCAGTCAGTGGTTGTGATCTCTTTGACCTGAGCAAAGCCTTTGAGAAGGTACCGCACAAACGTATTCTAGTGAAACTGGAAGCACTCGGCATCCGGCCTCCTCTCCTTGACTTCATTGGTTCCTACTTGTCTAACCGCAGCCAGAAGGTCTTAGTAGGTAATAGCTAGTCGGAGCCTCAGCCGATCACGAGTGGCGTTTTTCAAGGCACCGTTCTAGGTGCCGTTCTCTTCATTCTGTACATTAACGAAATTTCAACTTTACTCACAAATTCACAAAATTTCGTGTACGCTGACGATCTCAAGTGCATTTATTTATTTTCAAAGACACTGCTAATAGTTGCGTTGACAAAATCAACACTGATCTACTTATGCTCTCACGTTGGAGCTGTACTTGGCAGATGGAATTTTCTCCATCCAAGAGCAGTTTCATGTGTTTTGGCCCCGCTAAGCTTCTTGAACGCCTAGTATTTCAAAAAAGTACACTTTTAGAACGATCAACCATAAAAGACTTAGGTCCAAGTTACACGAACAAGCTAGCATTATCGCCTCATGCAGATCGAATTTCTGCAAAGGCTGCACAGATATGTGGTTTTATATGACATAATTTCTTCCTTCCGGAAATAAAGTTAAACCTATACCACATGTTTGTTCTTCCTATCCTAGAATGCTGCTTTTCCCTCTTTGGGCTGATGAACACCTCTGACCGCAGTAAGATTGAAATAGTTTTGCGGGTTTTTACTGGAAGACTATTTTCTCTTCCTGGATCAAGTATCTCTTATACGGATAGATGCCAGTTAGCAAACATTAAATTTCTGTGGGTTAGAAGACTCGAAGCCGGTCTCTGCTTCCTGTTTCGCGTTAACTCTAGCCCAAATATCCCACGAATTAACGCTCTCACTCCGGTTGATCGACCCTATGCCACTCGTAATTCATCCATGATCATTTCACCACCCCTTAGCTCCACAACTAACCAGTCTCAGTTTTTTGCCTCCAGGTTCTGTTGATGATCAAGGTGGGTTCTGATGGTTTCGCCTCTTTGGTGATCGACTATACAGTCGGCAAGGTCGCATCTCAATGACAATCTCGTGGCCTCTACTGTCCCGTCTTCGTTTCGACCATGTTGTCTACGATGAGTTCGTCCTCTCTCACCTCCACTGGTGTTTATCAACAGTAGCTCTGACTGCTATATTATGGACTATATAGTCAGCAAGGTCGCATCTCGATGATGATCTCGTGACCTCTACTGTCCCCTCTTCGTTTCGACCATGTTGTCTACGATGAGTTCGTCCTCTCTCACCTCCACTGGTGTTTCTAAACAGTAGCTCTGACTGCTATATTATCTCTTACCTGATAAGGAGCGTCCCGAACCCTCATACGTAGTCAGCAACATCATAATAGTATCCCATTGCATTAAGCTATTAATTTTTTAGTGAAGCACTTTTTTCTCCTATAAATTGGCGGCTCGCCGAACTTCGCCTCCGATTTAACCCTAGGAGTTTTTTTACTGCTTCTTTTTCAGTTCACCGTATATGCCAAAGATTGTTGACTTTTGTTTTAAAAATGGCAAATCTTTTTGAATCGGATATGTTTACCATACTACTCATTTCTGCTGTTCATATGGATGCTCACATAGTGCAGCAATTATCCACTTTGTATTTATTTAAACCATGGTACTAAGTTTGTAATGATGGGGCCCTCTGGGCCTTAAATATACAATTTATTTATTTATTTATCCTGAGGAGAGAGTATTAGGGCTTAAAATGCTCCTCATCGTGGAAAAAATAAATAAATAAATAAATTTTATATTAAAGGCCCAGAGAACCCCGTTATGTCAAACTTAGTATCGCGGTATAAATAAATACAAAGTGAATAATTGCTGCTCTATGTGAGCAGCCATATTAACAGCAGAAATTAACAATATGGTAGGCATATCCGATTCAGAATGATTTGCCATTTTTAAAACAATAGACAACAATCTTTAACATAAACGGTGAACTAGAAAAGAAGCAGTAAAAAAAACTCCTACGGTTAAATCAGAGGCGGAATTCAGCGAGCCACCAATTTAAAAAAAATAGGAAAAAAAACTGCTTCACTAAAACATTAATAGCTAGATGCAATGGGATAGTGCTGTGATGATGCTGACAACGTATGAGGGTTCAGAACGCTCCTCGTCGTTTGAGAGATAATATAGCAGTCAGAGCTACTGTTTGCAACCACCAGTGGAGGCGCGAGAGGATGGACTCATCGTGGACACCAGGTTCAAAACGAAGAGGGGACAGTAGAGGTCATGAGATCATCACCGAGATGTGACCTTGCCGGCTGTGTAGTCCATCAAGCAAAGAGGCAAAACCATCAGAACCTGCCTTGATCCTCAACTGAACCTGGAGACCATCGTCGGGGTTGCAAAAGTTGAGGAAAGTACCAAGGTTGTCAAGACTTGGTGATGGAAAATGCGTCAATGAACTTAAGTCCTCAGCATCTTAGGATCCAGAATTGAATTCTGATGATGGTTAGTATCCAAAGAAATGGTAGCATTTTATACTGTGGACCAGCGAATGTGTTCATCCGAATGACGTCATTGTTTGGATGACTGGTGATATAAGGAGACATCATAGTTCATGGGCGACCCGAGGAAGCGAAAATATAGTTTCAAGAGGGTCACTTAAATTCTCGATGGTCCTTTCTCGGAGTCATGGGGAAAGCTACTGAGATTAGCAGTAACCGAAACCTGGCTGTCGGGCAGTAGTCGAGATAGCGAAATAACATTGTCTGGATACCAAATATATCGGAGGGACAGAGAAAACTGACAGGGTGGTGGAATAATTGTGTATGTGAAAGACGTGCTAATAGTTTCTGACAAGACGAGCAAGTTTGCGCGCAGCACGGAAGCCATATGGTTGAACATCAAGGCTCTTGGCTCTCCATGTCTGGATGTCCTCATTGTCTATCGGCCACCTAGGATAGACGGAGTCGCGGACACCCACTTGTTGGAACAATTAGAAAATTTCTCCAGTCGACCTAATGTCATGATTATGGGGGACTTCAACGCACCAGGAATTAACTGGAGCACTGTTCAATCATCATGCCCGAAATCGACTTTTGCTTATGTTTTTCTGCAAAAGACCTTGAAGGCACTCCTCAAACAACATGTCCCTTACCCCACCAGAACACGTGAAGGACAAAGGGCTTACTGTCTTGACCTGGTTTTCACGAAAACATCAGGCAGCATTGACGAGATTATTTAAATGCCTCCACTCGGTCGTAGTGATCATGTGGTGCTTATGTGGGACTACTCCTTATTCTCCGTTGCACCTGCTATAGAGGAAAAAAGGCATAACGTTTGGCGAGGAATCTTTCATTAGATGCGAGCAGATTTAACGGACATCAACTGAACCTCAATGTTTTCGAGCACCGTGAACGAACATTGGGAGTCCTTCCGAAATGTTCTTCTGCAACTTATGGACAACCACTACCCACTAACGAGTGTCCATCACAGCAAGCGTCCTGGGTGGCTAGACAGCAACTTAAAAGGGAAATAAACAGGAAGCACAAGTTTTGGAGAAAATATTGCGAGTCTAATCAAGTCGCCTATTTTAATAAGTATACAACACAGAGAAACAAAATGAGAAGCCTTATTCTTAAAACTCGAAGAGAATTTGAGAAGACTTTGCTGCAAAAGGCAACGCAGAATCCAAAAGTTAGTCTACAGTTACCTCCGTAGATGTACAAAGGAATAAACATCAAATACCGCTGATTAAGATCCACTTATTTCTCGTTTTTCCCCGTAAGAAATTAATTTATGTCACGGATGAGGGTTTATCTCCCTTTATCTTTTTGCCGTAGGTTGCGTAAACTCTTTCGTCAATTCCATTTTGCAAAACGAAATTTCCGTTCTGCCCTTGATTTACCGTATTTTTTTGAGCAGGCCAAGAGGCTATCCGAAGAAAAACGGCTAGCCTAAGAGGTCAAATATGTCAAAAAACCATTCGTTAAATGTAGGGAAACTTTTTCACGCGCAATAAGAACCCATATTAAAAACATGGCATCCCGTACTACTGGACTCCGTTGGCAATCCTGTAGTTGATGACAAATTGACGGCTGATAGTTTTTGACGTTTTCTTGTCCAGAACATTTATTGAAAATTCGACCGCTCCCCTCCGCCAATCCAGGTTTGGACCGGTGCCGTCCTCGAGACCATAACTTTTTACCCTCTGGGACGTAATCGTAGCCATTCGACGTTTTCGTCAATCTTATAGTCCTGGACCAGATGGCGTACCGATCAGTATTATAAAGGCGGATGCTAATGATATTTTCCCGTCACATCTATGTAAGATATTTAATCTAGCTCTTGAAAGTGAAACCTTTCCCAGTGTATGGAAGGAATCGCACATTCTACCTATCCCCAAACACGACCAATCTACGTCATTTGACGATTTTCGGCCAATCAACACACTGTCCCCAGCTTCGAAAATCCTGGAGACCTTGATAAAAGATAAGACGATGTATCATTAAACAGAGAATAACCTATTGAGTGCAGCCCAGTGTGGGTTCCTCTCTCTTCCAGCTCTCTTTCTTTGATCCTGTTCTACAATCTAGGGATAATGGCTTTGCACTTTACATAGTCTATTTCGATTTCACCAAGGCCTTCGATCGTGTTGACCATGTCATTCTTCTCCTGAAACTCTCCTCTTTCGGTATATGTGGTAAACTTCTGAGTTTGATATCTTCTTACCTGAGCTCTCGTACACAACATGTTAAGATCTCCAATGCTATCTCAAACTCGGCACGTGTGAGGAGTGGAGTTATTCAGGGTAGTGTGCTAGGCCCGCTTTTATTTTGTCTTTTTGTCAATTATGTGCCAGGCATATTTCGAAATTGTAGGCCCTTTATGTATGCCGACGATTTAAAAGTTGCCTATCGATACAAGCCGGCAGATCGCGACACCGTGCTTGATCTATTAAAAAATGATCTCGAGGCCTTTGCCCAGTAGTGCTGCATATGGCGCCTTTCCCTTTCTTGGCAAAAATGTTCCGTTATGGTTGTCGGTGACAACCATCAGCCTTATCTAAGCATAGATGGCCACGATATAAATGAACCTGGCGTTATTAAGGGCCAGGGCATATCATATTCCAACGGTCTCAATCTTTCAGAGCATTGCGCCCTGATTGTCTCCAAAGCACGCAGAACTGCCGGGTTTATCCTCCGAAATTTTAAAATTATTGATATTAGACTTCGCCTTTATAAAATGTACGTTAGACCTGGCCTGGAATACTGCTCGTTTCTATTTAGCCTTTTGCGCGCTAGCGAACGGTAAAAATAGAATCGGTCCAGCACTTCTTTACGAAAAGCAATTTATCGTTGGAGCACCGTAATCTGTCGTATCAAGAACGCTGTGGGTTTGTAAACATTGATCCCTTATGGTTTCGCCGAGTGCAGAATGCACTCTTTTTGCTGTTTAAGCTTTTGAATAGTCGAATAGGAAAATATGCAAATGTTACATGGTGATAGTCATTTTTAGAATATCGATCATTGCTGTCGACTAAATATATGTCAATCAAATAAAAAAATTCATCAAGTCTTCTTTTTAAAGATTTCAACGCTTTCAGCCCTGATAAACCGAAGTTGGCAGTTTACTCCATTCTTCAATCACCCGTTGGGAAAAATAAGTTGGCCCGCACTTCAAATTTGGCATGTTTTTCTTTTTTTAGTTTATTTTTGGTTACCTATGTATATGTATATTTTTGAAGGGTTACAGGCATTGCCCTTGATGACCATATTGATATAAAACTATAATTCCATGATGTACAGTCAGTATAAAAAAATGGTGCACATTTAAAGATTTTTGAGTCAAAGCATAACATAACTTTTAAAATGCGTGTTCACATCTATAGGCGAAACATTGTGTAAGAAAAAGTAGAAACCGAAATATTTTAAAAGGCTGGTTTTAAGTAACCATGTTGCGAGAGTCATCTTTTGTCAAATATTATGTCATCAAGTCTTCTTTTAAAATCAGAAATGCTGTCAAAGGTAACCGTCTCACTTGGTAACGAGTTTCAAGCTCGTACCACTCGTTGGCTGAAAAAAAACTTTCTGAGGTTCAATCGCGTGCGTTCGCTATTGACCTTGTAGGGATGACCACGAAGATGTGTTATGCAGGCAAACTTGATGAAATCCTCCGATCTTAAGGAAGAATCATGGCTCCGGATAATGTGAAATGTCTAAAGCAGACTACACCGTAAACGCCTGTAGGAAAGAGGAAATAAGTCAACCTCGGAACTTGTCATGTTTGCCAATTCAAAAATGTTGGCCATCTGAAGAGCACAATCAACTCCTCGGACTAAGATCATACCCCCTCTGTATTGCATATAAGAGAGAGGAAAACTTTTAAGTCTTTCTAGGCGGCCCTCATAGGGTAGGCATTCCAATCCACTGACTAGTTTCGTCTCCCTCCGTTGAACTTTATCCAGCAGAGCGTAGTCATGTTTCGTCCAAGAGCGCCACGCCTGAACGCGATGTTCCAATATCGGCTGGATAAATGGTCAAAAAACGCACCCAAAAAGCTCTCCGTCAAAATTAACGAAGGATCTCCTGATGGCGCCTAAGCTACGCATAGCTTTCTTTGCTATATTCACACAATGTGACGATGGTTTTAGAGTTGGTGTTATCCATATACCCAAGTCCTTTATAATATTTACCTCCTGGAGTTTGTTATCACTGATGAAGTATTGATATTCACACCTAATTATCCTTCTGTAAAAATACCGCATTCGGATTATTGGCATTTGTTGAAATATAGGTTCAGCAGCCACTCATCCCACCATTTTTGCAAGCGATCTAAGCTTTGTTGTAATTTCCGCACATCCTCCGGTTTTTCCATTGAGTTCCCTAACTTCAGATCATCAGCGAACATTACCTTCTCACATGTCAGACAATCAAGGCAGTCGTTCATGTATATCAAAAACAAAATGGGACTCAGAAAGCTGCCTTGCGGAACTCCACTGTAAACGGTTTCCCAGTGAGGCTTGGCATCTCCAATATAGACACGTTGGCGCCTGCCTGTGAGAAAGTCGGCCAACCATTTGAATAGGTTGCCAGTCACACCCATTTGACGCAGCTCAATGATCAGATGTCTGTGTGGAACCCTGTCAAAGGCTTTGCTAAAGTCAATGTAGACCGCATCGACTGACAAACCCATTTCTAATGATTTTGTCCAACTTTCCATGGATGTTAGCAATTTTGTGAGGCAGGATCAACCACTTTGATATCCATGTTGATATGAACATAGCAAGTTATTCTCTTCAAGATGCCTCATCTGTTATGTTTTGATTATCTTCTGTATAATTTTGCAACAGATACTTGTGAGGGTGACTGGTCAGAAACTGTTTGGTGATGTCATCTCTCCTCCTTTTATAGATGGGGGTTATGTTGGCTATCTTCCACTCGGTAGGCATAGCCTCCGCCTCCATCAAACTTTCAAATATCTTGTAGAGCAGAGAGGCTAGCTGGTCAGTGAGTTTATTGAGAACTTTTGCGGATATTCCATCTGGGCCAGATGATTATGTGGGTTGTGGCTGTTTCATAGTTTTTCTTACTGTGTTCACTGGGAACGACACCTTGCTTATTTTGTTTGTAGATGTGGGAGTACTGTTGTATTCTTTCTCATCAAAAGGTGGTTCCTCTGTTTACACGAACATAAAGCAATTGTATAAGAGGCTGGTCTTATCAGAGTTATCGGTTAAGATTGGACATTTTTCAACTCAGTTCTTTAACATAGAGCTCGGGCCGAAAGGGCTCTGAAAACGCCAACTTCGGAAAACATGCGTTTTACAACGTGGCGGTAACTATCGGCGATAGCTACTTCAATTCTGAGTCCTGCCGATGTGCACCTAGTAGTCATGCAAATCCAAACATACTTTGCGTGCACTTCCGATGACGGCGATTGCCATTTCAGGCCAGAAGCTCCCATGAGTAGCTTTTCCATATACTTTTATGAACCTCTTACGACGACCTGCAATGCAAATAGGAATGAAGAATTTTATCATTTGGTTATGTGGTACACCATCTGGTTAAGGGCAAGCCAAATCTGGTGGTTAGTGACCTACAAGACTCATAAATACCTATCTTCTGGCTATGCGCAAGGGCTCTCAATTTAATGATTTATATACCCAGTATCTAAAAAGCAGCTTTTTTATATTGTTTAAACGTATTAAACATTTATGATAGATTTATAAATGAAGCTGTATTTGAATTAAAAATCTTAAACGGGATAAAAGCCTGGATTTTTTCTGTGAGGCTCTGCAATAGCTCACGGAAAATGTTTAGATCGTTGATTGAGAATATGCTATGCCAATCTAGAGTGCTTATGAAATTATTTATTATTTCAAGGTTTTTGTTAGCATTGTCGAGGTTATTGCATTTAACCTCAGGCTTCGTAAGAAGGGGAACTGGAAAACAACAGTGAATTATTGCGTGATCACTTGTGAAATGATCACGATGAAAATTCATAAAGAGAGTGTGGACATCATTTGTAAAACTTAAATTTTAAATGTTGTAATTTCTTGTAACTGAACTGACCAGTTGGGACATGTTTGAAAAGTTAATAGTATCGACCAATTTCTGATGTGTTGGTGGAGAGAATTTGCCTGCCAGTCAATGTCTGGCAGATTGAAATCGCCTACGATTGTTTTGACATCAAATTGAGTGTCTGCAACTTTTTCAAATAGTTCACAGAGCTCGCTTTCATTGCCAGAATAACACGGAGGATTATAGACACAGCCAATTACCGCTTTTTTATTTTGCGGGAGGATGACTGAAGCAAAAGCATACATTTCCAGAAAAAGGACGAAATGCTCAGCTGAAAAGGGAAATGTACATAGGATGACTTAATATAAAGGAGGCAACCACCGCCACGTTTTTCAGCGCGGTTTTGTCGGTACAAATTGAAATTATCTATAGCAAGCGTCGAGTCAGAAATAAGAGAGTGAGCCGAGGGTTCAGTGATGCATAGCACTTCTGGATCAAGCTCAAAGGCTACTGTTCTAAGCTCAGCCATCTTATTTACAACTGATCTCGCATTGAGTGAAACTAAGCTGAGCGTATTCCTGAGTTGCAGGTTACGCTCATCAGTATTTATAAAAAAGGATAATTTGGTGGCGGAGAAGAAGACTGGAAAGAAGAATCGAAAGGTGTGAAATAAAATTGGTCTGTTCTACAATTTTTCGAAATTTTACTGTTAAGATAACTGAGATTATTGCACAACGGTATATTTAGATGAAAACCTTTGAAGGGAAGGCTATATTGTGGCGTTTGAAAGATAGGGGGTGGCATAGAAATGAGATTTTGAGGGAAGTTAGCATAAATTGGCGGAAAACGTGCATTTAAGTCACTTTAAGTCACTTTTTTGAGGGAAGGAGTCTTTCGCTCTTGAGTTCCCTATTCACATGCAAATATGTCAATAGTACAAATGTCAACAGTGATAAATCTGACAAATTAAAATGTAGGGTCATCGATGTGTGAGCCAGGCGCAAACTGCCACTGTTTACACAATCTTCATTATATTGACAATATTTTCTCAAAAAATGAGTATCTAGTTTGAATTTAAATGTGTCAACAGTTTCTGAAAGGACCACCTCGTCAGGGAGTCCGTTCCATGCTCCAACGACCCTCTGCGAATAGGCGTTCCGACGGACTTCCGTGTGGACAAACTTCCTCTGCGGTTTAAAGGGATGACCCTGCAGATGTTCCGTCCCAATCAATTCGAAGAAGTCAGCAAATTCTAGGGCACAATCGCGGCCTCTTACAATCCGGTAGGTTTCGATGAGGTCACCGCTTAGTTGCCTGTAATTTAGAGAAAACAAATAAAAATCAACCAGTCTGGCTTCGCAAGGCAGATGACTTAGATTCTTGACCATCTTCGTAGCCCTCGCTTGCACTTGTTCCAGCTGTAGAAAACCCTTTTTAAACCACGGACGCCAGGCCTGGATGGCATATTCCAAGTGAGATCGAACAAATAACCCGTAGGTTTTTTTCGGAAGAGTTCCTTATCAATCTGCACAAATCCACGTCTGAGCGCAAATAAGACCTGTGTAGCGCGTTTAGCTGCCTTTAAACACTGTGAAGATGGTTTAAATGAGGAGTTTATTAGAACACCAAGGTCCTTCTAATCCTCAACAATTGAAAGGGGCTGCCACTTGAGAATATATTGGTAGGAATCATCCTCCTCACTGGTCCTTCTTGTACGCAGTCTTAGGACCACACACTTCCCAACGTTAAAATTTAAGAGCCAACGAGCAGACCAGCTGCTAAGACGGTTGAGATCCTCTTGAAGTGCGTGCCTATCGAAATCAGATCTGATGACCCTCCACAATTTAACATCATCTGCAAACATGATGGCGCTGCAATCCAGGTCGTCAACACAGTCTTTGATGTACACTAAGAAGAGTAACGGCCCAAATATCGAGCCTTGGGGACACCACTTAGAACCGGAGTTGGTGTTAACTTCGAGGTATCAACGCACACAGTTTGCAATCTACCTGTAAGAAAGTCTGCGATCCATGTCAGCAGCATTTCTCTTATGCCAATTTCAGATAATTCGAAGATGAGACGATTGTGTGGGACACTGTCAAACGCCTTCTTGAAATCAGTGTATATGACGTCAACCCTACCATTTTCGTCCAGTGCACGAGTCCACTGCTCTGTGGAGAGTAATAAACTAGAAATACAGGAGCGATTCTCTCTGAAGCCATGCTGAAGATCTGAGAGTAAGTGGTTGCCTTCTTGATTATTGATTTCATTATTTTACAGCAAATGGAGGTAAGGCTGACAGGCCGATAATTGTTGACATTGGATCGAGGACCATTCTTGTATATGGGGTATATATTTGCTGCCTTCCATTCGGATTGCAGTTTCCATGATTCAAATGACGAATTAAATATATGCGCTAGTGGTTTGGACAGTTCGCTGGCCAGTTCTTTCAAGAAATTGGCCGGTATATCGTCCAGACCAGATGACTTCGCTTCTTTTAGATTTCGCAGTTATCGTTCCACGAGAGGTTCCTGGAAGATTATATATTCAAGCACTGGACCGGCGTCTAAAACAGCACTGTTGACGTGGTCAAGCTGAAGTTTCGGTTCTCTAGTGAAAACCGAGGCAAAATAACGACCTAAGTACTCGGCTTTGTCGCAATTTTCAACGACTTCAACACCATTCCCATCCATTAGTACTGCTACTGGGTCCTTATTTTTTAGTCAGATATTGATATAATGGAATAAAATGTTTGGTTTATATTCAGCCTGTTGAATAATTCTTGATTCATAGTTCTTCCTTGCCTGACGGATCATTCTTTTTACAGCGTTTCTTTGATGACGAAATTCTTTGAAATGCTCTGCTGACCCTGTTTGCTTGAATACCTTCCATTTTTTATTCTTCTTTAGCTGCCTGTTAAGTTCTTTTTTTAACCAGGTGGGGCGACTATTCTTTTTTTGCACCTTCACTGGACAAAAGCGTTCAATCAGATCAAGTGAGACTGTCTTAAATGATCGCCAGTCATCCTCTGGATTCCCTTTAAGCAAACAATCCCATCTCATAGACATCAGTTCTTTCCTCATCGCGTTAAAATCAGCCTTCAATATATTTCGCTTGCATTCCGTTCCATTCTGGCGCTGAGAATAAAGTGAGTAATCCCACATAAGCGTACTATGGTCACTCTTACCGAGGGGTGCAATATAAAACACTTCATCAATGCTAGAGAAGTCCTTCGTAAATACCAGGTCCAGGCAATTCGCTCTATGGTTCTCTCTTAATCTCATTTGTATGTTAACCTTCTGTACCAGAGGTTGGTCGAGAGTGAGATCCATTAGCTTGTGACCGAAGGAAGTTGATGCACCATCAACTGTCAGATTTCCCCAGTCACCTATAGGTGCATTGAAATCTCCAGCAATAAGCACCTCCTGGTGACTTGCTACTTCCTTGAGCAAATGGAGGAGGGACTCATCAGCTGCACTTGGAATGTTTGGTGGTCTGTAGATCGTCAAGAATTGTAGGTTCTGTGAACAATCCTTTTTAATCTTTATGCAGAGAAATTCATATTCAAGGAAGATGGAGTGTGCTCGTTCTACTGCCGAGATTCCTGTCCTAACATATACGGCCACTCCTCCTCCCTTTCTATTTTCTCGGTCTTTTCAAAAACGTTGGTATCCATCTATCGAAACCTCGCTATCCGCGATTTTGGCTTTGAGCCACGTTTCCGTAATGGCAACTATATCGGGGGTTTGGTCTGATACTAATGCTTTGAGTTCATCTACTTTCGATAGAAGACTCTGAGCATTGGTATACAAACATCTCAATTTAGACTGGGTAACTCTTCCATTTCGCGCGATTGAATACTAGAGTCTGTCATTGTTTTCCGAGATGAACTGGTGTCCATCCCGCCGACGCTGAGTTCTGATGAGTGGTCGTCATCCGAGTTCTGGAGCGCGTTCTTTTTATCATTCAAGCTCTGTACAGTTGGGTACATCGTATTTAGTGTCCTCCGTCTCGGAAAAAAACTGGTAACATAATTAGAAGCGTTAATTATTTGGGGATTTCGGACACTCTATGGGTTGGGAAAGATGCTAACGTTAGCGTTCGCAGCTCTTGTAGATGCTAAGGGGTTAGCAAGTTTCCCATCGGTAATGACATTACTGATTTTAATGCCTGGATTAGCCAATGATTCAGATTTACTAGGAGTTTTCTTTGGTTTAGTATATTTGTCAGCTATAGCAGGCGTGGTTTGCTTGGGATGAGAAATAAGTGGCGTTGACACAATTTTACTCAAACCAGGAACAGGGTAAACGGGTGAAGATTCAGCAGGAATCTAAATTCCTGTTGATCCGGAGGACAAACCTCTGACATAGTTTTTGATATTGAAGGTGTAGACCAGGGCTTCTTGTTTGCTAATGAAGGTGAAACCCGACGTTCCATTGGGGTTTTATACCTACAGATAAACAACTTGTTTTTTTTCAAATATTGAGCTGATTGCTCATGCTTGGAGAAAATAAGGTCAATTTCAATCGCTGAAAAAAGTTTGACCAGAAATGGGCGAGTTTTTGCTACGGGAAGACGACCTTTTAGCTTTAGCGACTTTAAAGGTAAAGCCGCATGAGTAAAGGAAATGAAATGCAACGTCCAGGGGGATTTTCTCTTGGGGACGTTTTTTAAAATAAAATTGAAACTTCTCTTATGTCGGTCAATTGACTTGGTACTGACCATGTTTATAAAAGGCTGTAGTTTCACGCATTGTTGAGAAGTGAGTGAAGACAACTTTCCCTCAAAAATGGTACCAAGGATCGTGAAGAGAGAACCATATTTAGACATAAAGTTATTAAAGTTTTCCAGGGCTTCATGGTCTAATTTTTTCATGCTTATGGTGGGTTGCTCTAGTGGAAGTTTTACACGAAGAGGATGTTTGCGTCTTAGCACTGACTGGGGTTTCATATTGATTTTAAAATATTAGTATTTTTCAAATCGATAATACGAAAGAAAATTGTCACTAGTGACGTTTTGCGCAATAAAATATGTAATTTTTGAAATATGTTGTTTAAGCAAGGCACTGCAATCAAATATCTGTTAGGTCACGAGTTTAAACTTAAAATAGAATTATCGAAGTGGCAATGCAGGATGAAAAATTATATCAACTGGTCAACCAGTTACTGTAAATTATTCTTCGCTGTAAATAAGGTAAACTTTCAAAATTTCAACTTTATTTCTAGAATGAACCTTTAGATTCCGTCGTTTTGACGTAAATCTGCGAGAACTTTAATGAGGCTATGTAAGGTGAAAAATTTTAAAAACTGTATATTTTCCCTTTTTGCAATTGCAATAACTGCAAGTGTGTGCAGCTGATAATGAGGTAGAATAACAATAAATTGTCAATTATTAAGCTAATATTTTTCTACAGGGAAAAAGGAAATCGGTTTAAAATTCGAGAATTCACTTATCTTCAAATTAGATTTCATGTGACAAAAACTTAGCAGAAATACTCAAGTCACTCTCAGCAGACCAAGAAGAACCACAAAGCAGCAATATTGAAGAAAGCAGTGGACTACTAAACATTACCAAAACTAAGCTAAACAGTGAAGGGCTGGCACATTGTGGTGGATGCCGAGGACTCACAACCAGAGTTTTGATATAAGAAGGAGACCTCGATCTCCTATCGCAAATACTATCAGTCCTCATCAAAAATAACAAAATTAACTCACCGAAACACAATGCAAATGAGCTGAAAATCATCAGCAAGCTAGACCATAATCATCGCAAGGAAACGGTAGAGGTCAATAGACACAACATTAAGCGAAACAAAAAGAGAAAAAGAACGAAGTCATTAGAACAAACCTCTGAGTCAGTTGAAATACAGATGACCAGAAAGAAAATAAGCGAGGATGAAATTATGTCTTGCGTTTCCCTAGGTTCGGGAAATCTGGTGCACATAGAATCCGACTGCACAAAAGTAAATCGGTGATCGACGGTATCTGAAAAGTCGAAAAACAGTAATCCTAAGGGATCTTTAATGCCACGGACGAGAGACAGCAGCATGCTCTTTACATGTCCATCAGAAATACAATGAAGCAGGGCATGGTAGCCAGCAAAGTAATGGCAGAAAAGTGGCCTGCGACTTATCGACAGACCTAGATGCCACAAACCCAAATACAGGTTTTCCGGGTGCTATTCGAGCAAATGCAGTGTCAGAAGACCTCACGCTGTTTGAAAGATCCATAGAGATGTATGCAAATCAACCGGTAGGCTCACCGATGAAGACCCATTTGAACACAGTATTAAAGACTGTAACAAAGGGCATGATTAAACCTTCCATCACTAAAAGAAAGCAGGATGCAGACACGAGTTTTTTCCTGACAGATCATTTTGGCTGGTAGTTCAGGGAGTCTCAAAGGTTACTGGGGAGCCAAAAGAAAGGGTAAAACAGGATCTGCTGATATTTCAGAATTTATTAAATAATACGCAAGAAACTGGTGTGATAGTCGACATCAAAAAGATCTTTCGATTTGGGTCTCTCCTTACAAATGAAAGGCATGAGGTTCGACCAAGACTATTAAATTTCGTCTTGGGGAGCAAACAGCAGGTAGATCTATTGCTCTTTCAAAAGTCCCGACTACGAAAGAATCAGCGTGGAGTTTTTTTTCAGCCGGATTACTCTCCCACCAATCGGATGAAAATGAGGACACTGGTAGCAGAATTGAAAAGGCGTCAATACGAGTTGGGACAAAACTTGAAAATTGTAGACAACAAAATCGTCAAAACGGTGCGCTCGTTTTTATGGGAACATCCGGTGAAATTAACGGCAACCACGCCGGTCAAAAGCCATACCAAATGCCTATAGATTTCAACCCAGCCAGGAGACTGGATATATCTTGTGAAATATCCAGCAGAAATCGCCATGTGGAAGAAAGAACCTAAAATCTTCAGAAATCGAGGGAAGCAAACAAGATTAAAATGATGTACACAAATGTGCAGAGTCTATTGAACAAAATGGATGAAATTAAACTGGTCATGGACCATTTACAACCTTACTTTATAGCTATAACTGAAACATGGTAACATGAACAAATCGCAGACATAGAAGTCAGAATAGACGGTTTTCAGCTTATCCGCATGGATAGAAACGGACGTAGGGGTGGTGGAATCGCAATGTTCATACGAGAAGGCATTGAATTCATTCCGGATTGGCCCTCGCCAAATAGGATCTCGTCTTATGAAATACTTTGTTGAAAACTGAAAGTCCCAAACCAACCAGACCTCCATATTGCCGTGGTATATCGACCCCCAGAACAGCGAACGGACACGGGCGAAGCACCCATCACAGAGGATAAGAAAATCTGCCGTAGCAAACACTGTTTAACACTTGGCGATTTCAACGCTCCCGATATCGATTGGGTGTCAATGTACTTCTCGCAATCGGAAAATTCATTCGAACAGAAATTACTTCAGTTGGTAAATGACGAGTTGCTTACCCAACATGTCACAATGGAGACGCGGTTTCGAAATGGGCAGCAGTCAAACTGTTTGGATCTAACCATTAGTAGAGACGACAATTGCATCCTTGCATTAAGTTCATAAGTGCCCCTTCGACGAAGTGATCATTGTGTTCTTGCTTGCGATTAAAGTTATTTTTCTGTACCCAAACGTCGTGCAATTAGGGAGAGAAGTGTATGGAAAGGGGGTTATCCCAAAATGAAACAATTACTTAATGGGATAGACTGGAGCCTTTCACATGAACCTGACCCAAACACTGCCTGGCTTTTCATTGGTTACTTGATTTAGCAGTTGGTAGAGAAATTCTGCCCACTTAAAATGCGATCGTGCGTCTCTCGACCCGACTGGGTGACATCGGAAAAAAATCAAGAAGAAAAGAAGACTGTGGAGAACATATGCCAGATATCAACAACCCGAACATTTTTCCGCTTTTAAGAAACAGCGAAATCGGTGTCAGAATCTTCTGAGAAAAGAAAGATCAGCCTTTGAGTCAGAAATATTCAAAGACATACCAAGAAATTCGAAAAGGTTTTATGCTAACGTTAATAAGGCAAAAACGAAATCGCGACTGCATTCCTTGTCTTAAAGATAATCAGGGAAACAGGTTAACTGATAACTCTGAATAGACCAGCCTCTTATCCAATTTCTTTATGTCCGTGTATACCGAGGAACCACATTTTGACGAGGACGAATACTACAGTACTGCCACATCTACAAACAAAATAAGCACGGTGTCGTTCCCAATGGACACAGTAAGAAAAACTCTGAAACAGCTACAGCCCACTAAATCATCTGGCCCAGATGGTATATCCGCAAAACATCTCAATGAACTCACTGACCAGCTGGCCTCTCCGCTCTCCAAGATATTTGAAAGTTCGATGGAGGTGGGGGTTCTGCCTACCGAGTGGAAGATAGCCAACATAATCCATCTATAAAGGAGGAGAGAGGACATCACAAAACAGTTTCCGACCAGTCAGCCTCACAAGTATCTGTTGCAAAATGATGGAGAAGATAATCAAAACGGAACTGATGAGGCATCTTGAAGAAAATAACTTGCTAAGTTCATATCAACATGGATTTCGAAGTGGTCGATCCTGCCTCACAAATCTGCTCACATCCATGGAAAATTGGACAAAATCATTAGAAACGGGTTTGTCAGTCGATGTGGTCTACATTGACTTTAGCAAAGCCTTTGACAGGAATCCACACAAACGTCTGATGTTTAAACTCCGTCAAATGGGTGTGACTGGCAACCTACTCAAATGGTTGGCCGACTTTCTCACAGACAGGTGCCAGCGTGTTTGTATTGGAGACGCCAAGTCTCACTTGGAAACCGTTCACAGTGGAGTTCCTCAGGGCAGCGTTCTGGGTCCCATTTCGTTTCTGATATACGTAAACGACTGCCTGGATTGTCTTACATGCGAGAAGGTAATGTTCGCTGATGATCTGAAGTTATGGAACTCGATTGAAAAACCGGAGGATGCGCGGAAATTACAAACAAATCTGAGATCGCTTGCAAACATGGTGTGATGAGTGGCTGCTGAACCTTAATCTTAACAAATGCCAAATAATCCGACTGCGGTCTAGTTCCAGAAGGATGATTAGGTTTGAATACCAGTATGTTATCAGCACTATTGATTTCCCCTTAGAAATAATTCGTAAGCAACTAATTCGTCTGAAAAACTCGCACTATTCGGGAACTGAAGGTATTCCAAACTCAGTTATTAAGAGAGTGCCGAGCTTTCCCCGATTGCTTAGCCATGTATTCTCAGTTTATCTTTTAAATGGATTCTTTCCTGACTCATGGAAGACATCTATTATTCTTCCTCTCTTCAAGTCGGGATCTCGTTCGGACGTAAATAATTATCGAGGCGTTCACAAAACCCCGGTTCTCGCAAAACCTCTTGAAAAAATTATTTTTAATCAAATACTCGACTTTTGCCTAGAAAACAAGCTTTTAAGCGACTCGCAATATGGTTTTCTACCTGGGAGATCATGCGAAGTGTGTCACTTAGCTTTTCTTAACCTCGTCACTTCCCTTCGTAACGAGCAACAGTCAGTTGTTGTGATCTACTTTGACCTGAGCAAAGCCTTTGACAAGGTACCACATAGACGTCTTCTGGTGAAACTGGAAGCCCTCGGCATCCGGCCTCCTCTCCTTGACTTCATTGGTTCCTACTTGTCTAACCGCAGCCAGAAGGTCTTAGTAGGTAATAGCTATTCGACGCGTCAGCCGATCACGAGTGGCGTTTTCCAAGGCACGGTTCAAGGTCCCCTTCTCTTCATTCTGTACATTAACGAAATTTCAGCTTTTCTCACAAATTCACAAAATTTCGTTTACGCTGACGATCTCAAATGCATTTATTCATTTTCTAAGGACACTGCTAAAAGTTGCGTTGAAAAAATCAACACTGATCTACTTATGCTCTCACGTTGGAGCTGTAATTGGCAGATCGAATTTTCTCCATCCAAGAGCAGTTTCCTGTGTTTTGGCCCTGCAAAGCTTCCTGGACCCCTAGTATTTCAAAATAGTACACTTTTAGAACGAGCAACCATAAAAGACTTAGGTCTAAGTTACACGAATAAGCTAGCATTATCGCCTCATGCAGATCGAATTTCTGCAAAGGCTGCACAGATATGTGGTTCTATATCACATAATTTCTTCCTTCCGGAAATAAAGTTAAACCTATACCGCATGTTTTTTCTTCCTATCCTTGAGTACTGCTGTCCCCTATTTGGGCTGATGACCGCCTCTGACCGCAGTAAGATTGAAAAAGTTCAGAGGGTTTTTACTCGAAGACTATTTTCTCTTCCTGGATCCAGTATCTCCTATACGGATAGATGCTAGTTAGCAAACATTAAATTTCTGTGGGTTAGAAGACTCGAAGGCATTAATGATACTACTAGTTATATTTGAGTAACATTTCCTTGTTCGTTATTTTCGTTCGAGGGCTTGCATTCTCCCATTATTCCCATGCTGGGATCCTCGAGGTCTTCGATGCTTAACTTATTTACACACCTTGGTGACACCGTGAGTATTCGCATCAGCTGGACCTGGCGTCCGTCGTCCATGAGGTGTATGAACGTTATCCCCTGGTTCGAACCGCAATGGACCGAGGATGATCTGAACATCTAGTTCAGCCTTTGAAATCCTCTCAACGGACGCTGCAATCAGCAATGGAGCATAATGTGACCTCCGAAATGCCCCCCGTTGGACCCTCTCCCAAGGACGACAGTTTTTTTCTCCTAAATATCACCGGGAGTTTTTTTCACTGTCTGCTCTTTTTCAACTTTGTTCCACTATGTTGGCCTCGCCAATATATCGAGATACTATTTTTTTGATACCACAACTCGTATGTACAAATAGGAATTCAAAGGTGACTCACCTACATCTCCCTCAAATATACTGATACTGAAGCTGGTCTCTGCCTCCTGTTTCGCGTTAACTCTAGCCCAAATCTCCCACGAATTAACGCTCTCACTCCGGTAGATCGACCCTATGCCACTCGTAATTCCTCCATGATCATTTCACCACCTCTTAGCTCCACAACTAACCAGTCTCAGTTTTTTGCCTTCAAATATGCTTTCATATGGAATAATCTACCACTGCAAATTAGGTTGTCGGCCACATTAGCTATTTTCAAAACCAAATTACGCAAACATTTAACTTCGGAAGATATAAAGTTCTTATTGTCTGTTTCCTTCCCAAACTCGCAACTTTTGGATTTTGAAAAGGGTCCTCCTGGTCTTTGAGGCAGCTCCCTTGATATTATATTGGTCTCTTATTATATTTTCATCATCCTCTGCAGAGTCAATCTTTGCATTTACTTTTTCTTCCTCTCCTTTTAAACTAGCATTGCCAACTCTTGACAACCTTCATATGTACCTCCCGAATTTGCAACCCTGACGATTGTCTCCAGGTTCTGTTGTTGATCGAGGTGGGTTCTGATGGTTTCGCCTCTTTGGTGATGGATTATACAGTCAGCAAGGTCGCATCTCGATGATGAGCTCGTGACCTCTACTGTCCCGCCTTCGTTTCGAGCATGTTTTCTGCGATGAGTTCATCCTCTCTCACCTCCACTGGTGTTTATAAACAGTAGCTCTGACTGCTATATTATGGACTATACAGTCAGCAATGTCGCATCTCGATGATTATCTCGTGACCTCTACTGTCCCCTCTTCGTTTCGAAAATGTTGTCTACGATGAGTTCGTCCTCTCTCACTTCCACTGGTGTTTATAAACAGTAGCTCTGACTGCTATATTATCTCTCACCCGACAAGGAGCGTGCTGAACCCTCATACGTAGTCAGCAACATCATAATACTATCCCATTGCATTTAGCTATTAATTATTAAGTGAAGCAGTATTTCTCCTATTTTTTTTAAATTGGCGGCTCGCCGAACTCCGCCTCCGATTTAACTCTAGGAGTTTTTTTTACTGCTTCTTTTCCAGTTCACCGTATATGTCAAAGATTGTTGACTTTTGTGTTAAAAATGGCAAATCGTTTTGAATCGGATATGTTTACCATACTACTCATTTCTGCTGTTCATATGGATGCTCACATATGCAGCAATTATCCACTTTGTATTTATTTAAACCATGGTACTAAGTTTGTAATGATGGGGCCCTCTGGGCCTTAAATATACAATTTATTTATTTATTCATTCATCAGTGGTCACCAACTCCAGGAGGTAAATATTCTAAAGGACTTGGGTATATGGATAACACCAACTCTCAAACCATCGTCGCACTGTGCGAATATCGCAAAGAAAGCGATGTGTATCTTAGGCGCAATCAGGAGGTCCTTCGTTAGTTTTGATGGCGAGCTTTTTGGGCGCATGTTTGGAACATTTATCCGGCTGGTGTTGGAATATTACTTTCAGGCGTGGCGCCCTTGGACGAAACATGACTACGCTCTGCTGGAGAAAGTTCAACGGAGGGCAACTAAACAAGTCAGCGGATTGGAATGCCTACCCTTTAGGCAATACAGAGGGGATATGACCTTAGTCTTCAAACTGGTCAGAGGAGTTGATTTTGCTCTTCAGATGGCCAACTTTTTTGAATTGGCAAACATGAAAAATCTCCGAGGACACCCATACAAATTGAAAAGGAAAACACGCCAAACTTGAAGTGCGGGCAAACTACTTTTCCCAACGGGTGATTGAAGCATGGAACAAACTGATAGCTTCGGTTGTTCAGGCTGAAAGCGTTGAAATGTTTAAAAGAAGACTTGATGCATTTTTACTTGACGGACATATATTTAGTCGACAACAATGATCGATATACCTAAACGACTATTGCCATGTAACATTTGCTTGTTTTGCTAGCGTCTATCTGTAAATAGGGTTTTCAAAGGCTCTGCCTATCTTTCTTATATAATTCAGTATATATACTGAATTATATACTGAATTAGAACCAACTGCCTTCGACCTTGACATACCAAGTTTTAACCGTTGCGCGGAGACTTGATACGAACCTTCCGTATCGTGCGTGGCATGGATATCGCCCTCCTATGTGATTATTTTTTCCAACTTGCCACTACGAATAATCTCCGAGGTCATCCATTCAAACTAAGCGTGCCCCCAAGTAAGATTGGATGTGAGGAAGTATTTTTTCACCAACCGTGTCGTGGAACCGTGAAATAACCTGCCTGAGGCGATTGTAATATCCCAGTCTGTAGAAAAATTCAAATATCGGCATGACATTCATATGCCGCAGAACCACGAAGATATGTGACAACTTAACCTTAACAATATCAGTGTACCACGAAAAATCTGCCTGCATTCACTGGACTGTAACTTCGTTACATTGCTTCTTATTCTTGCTATTTTTATGCAACAAATCGGGATTTCAAAGGCGTTAGCCTACACTGAACTGAACTGAACAGTTGCATGATCATTACGAAGAGAGATTAGTAGATTTAGAAAAGACATGTGGCAGGTTTCACAAGAGTGGTCCGGTAAGAAGCCGTGTTGGGAAAAGTTGATAATTTGATTGCTTATGCAAAAATCCATGATTTATTTTGCAAATAGTTTTTCGAAGAGTGTAGCAAGAGAGCGCGTTTTATGAACACCGCGATAGTTATGAATTTCAAAGCGGGAAACAGATTTAAAAACTCGTATTATAAAAGAAGTTTTTCAATAATCAGGGAAGAAATCATTTTCGAGATAACCTGAGAATAATTTGCTTAGTAAAGGTGGAAAATCCCTTAATTTTTAAATAAGTGAGTTTGGAATGTTATCAGTTCCAACCGAATGTGAATTTTTTAGATGAGCTATTTCCTTTTGAATACGTGAAGGCGATAAATTAATGGCATGGTTTAAGAAGGATTATCTACAGCGGGAACGAGTGCAGGCGGGGGCTACGAAGATGGTCAAGAATCTTAGTCATCTGCTTTACGAAGCCAGACTGGTTGAACTTGATTTGTTTTCTCTTAATTACAGGCAACTACGCGGTGACCTCATCCAAACCTACCGGATTGTCAGAGGCCACGACTGTGCCCTAGAATTTGCTGACTTCTTCGAATTGGCTGGGACGGAACATCTGCGGGGTCATCCCTTTAAACTGCAGAGGAAGTGTGTCCACATGGAAGTCCGTCGGAACGCCTTTTCGCAGAGGGTCGTTGGAGCATGGAACGGACTCCCTTACGAGGTGGTCCTTTCAGAAACTGTTGAAACGTTTAAATTCAAACTAGATACTCATTTTCTGAGAAACTATTGTCAATATAATGAAGATTGTGTAAACAATGGCAGGTTGCGCCTGGCCCACACATATCGATGACCCTACATGTTCATTTGTCAGATATATCACTGTAAATGTTTGTACTATTGACATTTTTGCATGTGAATAGGGAGCTCAAGGGCGAAAGCCTACAGCCCTCAATAAAGTGACTGAAAGTGACTTAAATGTCATAGATATCCTGGGAAACAGAACTAAATGGTGGAACCAATAAAGATTGGGTGACATTGAGCTCGTTACTGAAAAGTATTGTTTACCTCAACTGTCCTCTCAGGAGAAAGACAACCACAAACCGCCCAAAGTGGATGAACGCAAACTTGCAGGCCTCTTTAAAAAACGAAATCGCTTCTGGAAGCGTTACATATAAACCGGCTCCGATGCTCACTTACGGGAATATAAGCAGCAACGCAACGTTTGTAAATGTGAGGCTTCTAAACTGCGGAGGAAGTTCGAACTCAACATACTGCAAATATCGTTGGAACACCCCAAAATGCTATATGGCTACATACGGAGTACAAAGAGAATTCAGGAAATGATTCCTGCCCTAAGGTCTGCAGACGGAAAACTGGAGACCGACGATCAGCTTAAAGCATCCCTTCTTTCAAAATTCTTTCAGACCGTCTTCCCCCACGAGCCTAATAATTTTGCTGCTATTCCACCAGTTTTTCAACCAATGTATACTTCTTATTTTCCTTCCTCATCCACCAGTTTGTAAACCAATGTATACTTCTTATTTTCCTTCCTCATCCACCTCTTCTTCGTCCACAACAGAGGACCTAGACCTAGTCTTTTCAATGACCATAGTAAGAACCGAATTACTTAGTATAAAGCCTGCCAAGTCGCCCGGGCTGGATAGAATGCCTGCATTAGCACTTAGAGAACTTGCTGATGAACTGTGTTTACCATTGTCCATAATATTT